>OY856412.1:230701743-230741743 GCA_963693085.1 Alisma plantago-aquatica | reverse complement strand
AAGACCACCTCCGTAAGCAGACCCTCTGACCAGGTCGAGAAGTAGATGACCAAGGAGGAGGCGAGGAAGGACCAACCCGCAAGATTGTGTGCTCACAACCAGGGAGGACCCCAAAGAGAACACTACTTCTTCGCAACTGAACTCACACATTGAGACTGTGCTTGACGGCGGACATGGGGAACCTGAAGAGCCTGTGCAGCCACTTGACGGAGGGTCAACCCCAGTTACTGATGAGCAGTAGTAGGACACAGACGGTGAGCTAAACCCCGTTGTGATCCCTGTCGATAAACCCTTTGGGGGTCTTGATGGGTTGGAAGCTAACGAGTCTGACCTTTCATGTGTAACTAGAGGATCCATTACGAGGTGGGGCAGAGGGGGCACCACCCATAGCCGGAGGGTCTAGGGTAGACACACTACTTGTTAGATATGTGCAACCTTTCCTGGAACGTGTGTGGTGCATCTCTAGCGTGGAAGCAAGCACGTTTAAGGAAAGTGATAGAGGAGTGCAGAGCATTACTTGTCGTCTGTCTTGAGACGCGCATCCACATGGAGGTAGAAGGAAGATTGAAAGGTCTATTCCCACTGGGTTGGGAGTGTGCTTCCAACATCGATCAGGTTTATGGAGGAAGGATCACTTTGGGTTGGAATCCTAGAGTCTGGGATGTGCAGGTGATTGATTCTATGGATCAAATGATCACGACGAGCTACATCAATCATGGCAGCTTCCATTGTGTGCTATCTGTTGTCTACGGCCACAGAGTGGAGTGAGATAGAAGGTGGCTGTGGGAGGTCCTTTTCTTAGCAAACTAGGAGGCCCTACCCCAACTGGTCATAGGCGATTTCAACCACATACAAAGAGCCAGGGAGAAGCGAGGGGGAAATCCTATTCCTGACTCTGTCCTGGACAGATTCGATGAGGCCATCGATGCGGCTGACCTTCTCGAGCTATGTATGTTGGGCGGGGATGTTACTTGGAACAATCTGCAGGCTCGTCACATTGCTAGCAATCTGGACAAGGGTCAGGTTAATGAGGTGTGGCTCAACGTGTTCCTGGAGGTGTATATTGAACTGGGCAATCATCCTAACAGCAACCATTCTTGGTTAAGGATTGTGCTTACTCAGAACAGTAGGAAGGCTCAACCTTTCCGCTTTCTCAATCACTGGCTGCAGTGGCCGGCTTACGAGCATATCATCAAGGTGGCGTGCAGCTGCTCTATGGATGGCAATCCTTTGTATGTGGTTGCACAAAAGATGAAGAGAACAAAGATGGCGCTAAAGGCTTGGGCCAAGGAGCATGTCAACCTCAATAACCTATTGGGCAAGGAAAAGGAAGAGTACCAGAAAGACGCATACAATCTCAGATTCAACCCGCTAAATGAGGAGGCGATGGATAAAGAAGAAGAAGCCAGGGAACACTTGGTTAATCTTAAGACGGGTGAGGAGAGTTTGTTTTGGAAGAGAAGTCGCCTAACTTGGATCAAGGATGGTGATCACAACACCAAAACATACCACACGGTAGTTCGCAAAAATGACATGAGAGATGTTGTACACTCCCTGATTAAGGAGGACGGGACCATTGTCAGGGGACCTAAGGATGTTTCTAATGAGGCGGTGAGCTTCTATTCCAATCTCTACAATCATGAGCATAGATGCAGAGAGGACTTGCCCCTACTTGGGCCGAGAGTGACCACCACTATGAATGAAGGGTTGTGTAAACATGTGACTGATGAGGAAATCAAAAGTGATGCCTTCAGCAGTGGGGCCTCTAAAGTGCCTGAGCCAGACAGGTTGATTGCTAAGTTTTTCCAATCTATGTGGCACATTGTCGGAAAGGATGTTTGTAGAGATCTTAGTTGGTTCCTTTTGGGGGGTGCCATGCTGAGAAGTCTCAACCATTCCTTCATCAAGCTGATACCCAAGAAGAATGTCATCAACAGCCTCAATGACCTGAGACTGATAGCTTGCTGCTCTGTTATGTACAAGATCATCTCTACACTGCTCGGTAGCAGGTTGAGGCTTGTTCTTTCAGAGGTTATTTCTCCTAACCAAGCTGCCTTTGTGAAAGGAAGGCATACTTTTAACGGAGCCCTCCTCGTTGTAGAGTTCTTGATTGGGTTCAATGTGAAGAATCAGTCCAAGAAGGTCTACACAAAATTGGATCTCTCAAAGGCCTATGATAATTTGATTTGGGAAGCTCTTAGGAGGATCATGGAGGCTATGGGGTATGCCCCCCTATGGATCAACACTCTTCGTAGATGCATCGAGACAACCTCCTTTTCTATCTTGGTCAACAGTCTGTCTTACGACCTGTTCTATGCCTCTAATGGACTCAGACAGGGGGATCCCCTATCCCCCCTATTGTTCACCATTGTCATGGAAGGCCTATTTGAGATGGTTAAGAAGGAGGAAGCTGAAGGTGATTTGCAAACTTTTAAGGTTGAAGGTGTGAAGGTGCTCAATCATCTTATTTTCACGGATGACATGTTGTTCTTCCTCTTCGGTAAGGAGAAGGTGCTGAGATCATTCATGAAGATGTTGATGAGGTTCAGGCAGTTAACTGGCCTCTTTATGAGTGACTTAAAATCCTGAGTTTACTTCTCGAGATCGCGTGACAACAAGAAAGGGAGGTTGAAGATAATAATCTAGTTGTAGGAGGGAAGCTTCCCGACCAGGTACCTGGGTATCCCGCTCACTGGAGAAAGAGGAAAGGGTACTCACTACGCTGCCTGCATCGACAATGCAAGGGAAGCAGTCTCAAGATGGACATGGATTAACCTCTCCTTGGCTGGGAGAGTTGTGCTAATCCGATCAGTGTTGTCTGCCAAAGTGCAGTTCTAGTGTGGGCAAGCGGAGCTGCCTACCTTCATCATTCTGAAGATTAGGATGGTGATGGACATGTTCCTGTGGGCCGACAAGCACCATGCTGTGGCTTGGAGCACCATGACAAGACCAAACATGGAGGGGGGGTGAACATCACCGATCCCAGCATCGCAGCTGCTGCTGCAACTAGGAGGAGGATCGATCATTTCCTTTACGAGCCCCACTCTCCCTAGGTGGACTGGATGAGAAGGAGGTATGGGGATCAGCTGTGCTTCCATGTATCTTAGGAGAAATGCTCACGCCCCTAGAGATACATGGTGGAGGTGTGGCGGGAGGTTTGTGGGGACTATGTTGAGGTTGGTACCAACTGGAACCTAGTAAATGAGAAGAAACCTCCATGGATCATCTCTTTCTACACACCGCAAGTGCCCTGGCACTCCACTCTTTGGTGAAAAGCTCATACGTCCAAATGGAGCTTCTGTGTGTATAAACAAATGATGAGGAGACTTCTGACTCTTGATAGGATGCAAAAATTGGGTCTGAATGCCAACCAACGATGTCTTCTATGTGACGAGGAAGATGAGTCGCATGAACACATCTTCTTCAAATGCAGGTATAGCTATTACATTTGGTGTAGAATCAGTCTTAAGTTGGGAGGGGGGGGACTCCTCCTAATGATCTACATAATGCCTTTATGTGGATGAAAAGGAAGTGCATAAAAAGCAAGACTGCTCTACTTGGAAGCTCGTGTTTCACCTTGATGTGGTTCCTAGTTTGGAACAAAAGGAACAATAGGTTGCATGGCAAGGAACAATGTGATTACACGACCCTTTTTGACAGGCTTATGGAAATGATACGGAGGGTAGCTAAGGCCAAGTCAAAGTTGACCCATCTATTCTTCTTAGATGGGAGATAGATAGATAAATATTGGATTTTGTATTTATCCATTTGTACAGTTTGGGATTTTGTATTGCCCATACTACCGCTTAGATATTAGGATTGTGTGTCCTTTATGGCTAGCTAATCCTTGTACTTTGGTAGGCCTTCCTACATTTTGGTAAGTTCCACTACCCCTTTTGGAATATATTTACCTTTTCCAAAAAAAAACATATCAAGTCATTATTAGTGAGTTACTCATATTATGTGCATTAGGTGTTCATATTAGGGTTCAAACATATGAATTGTGCTTTAGATGACTATTATATGCTCATCAATATATAAAAAAATATGTTCAGTTATAACTGTAACTTGTTTTGGTCAAATCTAATGATCTAAGCTGACTAACCTATTATTTATGGATTTAGGTTTTCTACAGTCAGAGTATCTAGATTTAGATATGTTACAGGGCATCATTCCGTTAAAGAGGATTTTTTCCTTGAAATTAGCAAATTTAAGATCTATCAATGTACTACTACTACTACTACTACTACCACCACTACTACTACTACTACTACACTCCTTCAAAGGTTTGACCTTCTAAGTTAAACTAAAACTTGAGAAAAAGGGTGAGTCTAACTAAACTAGCTATAAGATAAATCATAACCACCTCAAGGTCTAGGTTTTTGGGGTAGTCTATCAAAACATGTGGTGCTATGGGACATAAGAGAGTTATTTCAGATAACCATTTTCAAACAAGTCTCAAGGTCATCCATATTAGATTACCATAGATGTCTAATGCTACTATTGCTTAAAGGTATGCTATTTCAGACAATCAGTATCAGCTCAGGCGAGGTCAGTCTCATATGGATCTGGGAGTCCTCATAAACCAAGCTAGAGGCACAGAGGAAAATCTTGCCCGCCCCCAGATCCACAACCTTTATAGGCACCCTTGCTTTCAGCTTATGTCCTAGTAGCTACCTAACCTACTTAATCTAATAATCCTTAATCAAACTTTTGTCATATCATGAGAAAATAGGTCAATTATATGGTGAACATCTTAACTAAAGGGGAGCTATGTAAGTCAAGGGTTCTAACTAGGGACACAAATTGAAATAGTCAAGATTTCGACTACCATGGGATCTGATACCATGTTGTAAGGAGGCCAAACACACCTTTACTAATAAATTGTATACAAAAGACCAATGAATAGTAGAAAAATGTAAAACAATGACTATATTCAATTACACAAATGCACATCTTATTCATTTATAAGCGTGTACATGAAATTATCACAAAAGGATCTAAGATAGAGGGAAACCAAAGTATTTCAATCTGTTTCCAAGCAACAACTTTGGAAATTGGGTTTGTGCTACAAGTCATATATTTCTCATCTTAATCCTAGGATGTATTTCCATACTCTAGTTGTGCACTTTGATCCTAAACCTAGGTGGTTGAGATCACCCAATAAAAGGAGAAATAAGGTATGTGTCAAATGGGGAATAAGCACAAAGTATAAATAACAATTGATAACATGGGATACTGATTTAACTATGCTAAGAGAGTCAAGAGTATAAGGTATGCAAGACACCCTAATTTTGTAACTTCTTGGAAAACCTTCGATTTTGGATTCAAAACTTAGACCAATCAATCAATTAGATTTTTCTAACAAGAAAATGTATTTTATTGTTTAGTTTGGAGTTAAAGTGAATGAATTATAAATTTAAATGATATTTATAATACTAAATTAGTTTTTCTAATAAACATTAGAATAGGGTGGAAAAACATGACTATAAAACCCTAGAATCGGATTCCTTTTAAAAAATCCTTTCAAACGACTATTTATTTGTAATTTTCTAATGATCCTACGATTTACTATGAATATTTGAGAACTGACCAATCAGAATCTAGGGAATCATATGTGTGACATTAATTGATCAGAAAATAAAATCACTATGCACATTAATCACAGATGTGGGGGTCTTTTAATCATTTAACAATGAAATGAATATTTTAGTTGATGAATTAAAGATGTGTGTGAAAACCATAAATTTCCCATGCAACTAAAATCATTTGACCATCGTGATTGGGGCACTGAGGTCATTTGATGATCTGGTTTGTTCAGACCATGGTGAGAGGAGAAGCTCATCCTCAACTCCAGATTGTAAATCAGCTTCTGTCGATGAAACCCAAGAGGATGACGTTCATCCTCATCACTTAATGAACTCCTTCAGCCCAACCTTGAACCTCAAGGTGGCCAGGAGCTTCAAGAATGCTCCGCCGTAGGGGAAGAATAGGGAAAAACTCAGAGATATATACAACACCGAGAAAGCTTGAAATCATCGAATCAAGATGCGAAATAAATCTACAAAGGTCGGAGGACGAAGATAAAACCTAGTGAAGGTCGGACCACTGCTAGTTTGTCATGGATATAAACACTAACAAGGTCCAAAATAGGTCTATAGGATGTGGTGACATGGGTGATCGTAGTGAAAAACAAACATAGGGAAAGAAGGAGTAAGGTCCCTCGATGCTTACCCAGTCGCTAGTTGCACAAGAGATGGTGAAGGAGGTTGGGGTAAAGTTGCGGTCACCACAAACTAGAATTGGGTAGGTTGAGGACCCTAAGGGTGCTAGAGGGTGAATTGAGCAAGGAGGAGAGAATATGAAGGCTCCTTGGTGCTCGACAATGCTTTATATAGATGAGGGGATTCAGATCACCCTCTGCAACTTAGGGTGACACGGCCATGAAGAGCCTAATTTGGGTGTTTTCTCATCCTATTTCACTAGGTCCTTAGCTAACTTGACCCCATTCATCAACCCGCGCAGGCATTACTCAGATAAAAAAAGAAAAATACTAAGTGAGAATGAACGAATAATATTGATGAGGAAAGGCGAGGGGGAATTGCACCTCTCCTAGGACCGGAATGATTATCCCTGCCCGATGGCTCTACATTCATCCCTGAGTGAAAATGACTAATACCTTGAATGAAATGTCAGAGCAAGGAGATTTCATTGGATAAAAAATCAAATGAAACTGATCTAAAATTATGTAGAATGAGATCGAGAGATGATTCAGTATAAAATGACCTATCCTTGTGGAGCATGTGGAGGAGGGAGATGGCGATCCAACCATTGGATCAAGGTCTGATCTAGCAGATTGTCTCCTAGCTATTGGATCGCACACAAGAGAGGAGAATCAAATGGAGTAATACATGACATGAGTAAATGTCGGGACTATAGGTTTAATTTCTCACATCAATGTAATAATACTCAAACCTAGTTCCAACTATATTAAAAACTTGTTTAATTCATTTGGATGGTCAAATAAAGTCAAAATGATTCGAAATATGAGACATAGGATAAAATTAGTGTCTAGAATATTCCTATACACTTAGATTTCGGTTCTGTACTTGTTTTGGCACTTAATTAAAATATTTACCATTAATCTATATATTATTGTATCTGAATGGTGAATTAGTGTGAAAAGGTTTTTCTAATTAAATCTTTGGATGAAATTTTGAGATAGACAACATATATTAATTTTAAGAGTCATATATCACCACATCATTCCCTTTTCATGTTTTATTGCCACATAGGAAAAGAGGGTTACTCTCATTAACTAACTCAAAGCCACACTATATCTTATTCCTTGTCCTAATAGGCCATAACTTCAAATATTTTTCTTTTTACCAGAATTACTTATTTTTTCCCATATGTCCCTAAATTCATTTAATTTATTTTAATTAGATACTAATTTAAATAGAGACTCAATTATGGCACTAAAATCATACCTCAACAAATTCAAGATATTTTTTCACATGCCAAATCCAATTGTAATTTTATTATAGCAAACTTAGCACAAACTTGTGAATTACATCACAGTAAGGGTGATATAAAAATCCACCTGATTCATGTTCATAATATTGTCTAATAAAGTATGTATGAACTTTCTTTTTGGTCAGCTAATCTCGTGTTGCTTTTTTTTTCATTTTTTGTAAAAGGTGGTAATTACAATGCGCTCATCTCCCAAGGGGCAAATGAAAAGAAAAAAAAGTGTAACTATATAGTGTATCCTGTCAACTATCTAAAAATAAAAGGAAGGAGCTTCAGAACCATCCACTGAGAAAACATACTTCTCAGAGCTTCATGATCTCCGAAATCATCAAAAACAATCAACATCTCAAACCATAAGCCAGATATCAGAAGGTCCAAACAGAAGAATCTTCTAAGGGGCGTCTTCCTCATAACAGTCACAAAAAAAGCTCAATAGAAAAATCTTTCATCAGTAATCTCATGACCAGGATTAACATCTAAAAGATGATAGTCACTGAGAAAACCAGTCAGACATTAGATCATTAAAGGTCAACATACAACTAGAAGCAGGACCCTATAACCACCAATCACAGACAACAAAATAGAACTAGAACAAAACTAGAAATGATCAACATGAAAAAGATTCAACAAAAAGCCAAGCATCATTCTTAGCAAAATTCTAGACTTTATGGGAAGCCATTGAGAAGTTATTATGCACCATGAAGTTTCTTTCATACCATAAGTGGAATATTGTTATGGAAATAAAGGCTTTAGCCTTGCTCTTATTATTAAGAATAAGGGAAGCCCAATTCTTAGGGATCGAGAAGGAAGGACACATAGAATGCAAATTAGACAATATATCATTAGAAAATGAACGATCAAACATGATGTGCTCAATGTTTTCAATGCCTGAGTTGCAGATAAAGAAAGTCGATGCAAGTTGGATTCCTATTATCCTAGCATAATTCAATGTTGGGAGATTATTGTGACAAACCTTCCACAAATTAATGATGCAACATGTGGGTGCCTTGCATGACCAAACCCACTTAAAATTTTTAGAGGGATCCTTCTTGGACCTAATATGATTCCAAACAGCTTTCAGGTTAACCTTTTCTTCACCCAAAAGAAATATTGGTCATGATCAATAAAGGATAACCTGAGATCATTAATCACAGAGATCAAGGGCATAGAATATCTTATACTAGGAATATTCCAAGCTCCATTAGATAACACAAAACTCAACTTGGAATCTCTAGGAAAACCAAATTTAGTAAAAGGTACATTGAAGAAGAAGCTTGAAGCTTGCCATTAGCCCAAGTATCAAGATGAAAAAACATATTTGATCCCTTTCCAACTTTATATTCAATACAGCCACACAAAAATTCTCTAACGCTAAGGAGCCTATTAAAAAGACAAGAATAATTGGAGGATTCTAAGATGGATCAAATATAATCCTTCCTAAAGTATTTCTCACTAATCTATTTTACCCACAAAGAATCTTTATTCCTTGAGATATCCCAAGCATTAAGAATGAAACACGTGAGATAGATGTCCCTACTCTTTCTGATAGAAAGACCACCTTCCTCTTTGGGTAGTGTAACCGAATCCCAATTGACATGATGAACATTCCTTTTGTTCTCAGAGGAGGACTAGAGAAAGCTCCTACATATTCTATCAATCTCTTCCAACTCAGAGCAGGGGATAGGAAAGGAAAACAAACAATAAAGGTGCATATTGGTCATAGTAGATTAATTAAGTTCCAACCTAGTTGCCACAATCAAAAGCTTAGATTTCTAGCAATCAAGTTTTCTCTTGAATATTTCAACAAGCTCTATATAGTAGAATCTGGATAATTTCCCAATGAAGAGGGGAGCACCCAAGTATTTAGAGGGGAGTTTACTCTCTTTTATAGAAAGGATATCAAAGAAGCTTCCTTATTATCATCGTTGCTAAAAAAATACAACACTCTTAGAGTTGTTCATAAGAAGTCCATACATGGAGCCAAAATCTGAGAGCAATTTTTTAATATTAGAGGAACTATGATGATCCACCTTGGAGAAGATCATAAGATCGTCAACAGAGATGATATGAGAAACATATAAATCTTTGGATGCATGGACAGGAGAAATATCTTTTCAAGAAATGCTATCATTCATACGGATAGAACAGTCTTGCATAGCTAATAAAAACAAATAGGGTACAATAGGGTCACCCTTCCTAATTCCATTAGAGGGACAGAAGGAGCTAGAGGGATCACCATTGAAAAGAATTTAAAAAGAGGAAGAGAGAAAATATTTTTGTTCCATTTGATCATAGTGAGTGGGAATCCCATTCGAAACATAACAAAGAAGAGCTATTTCCAATTGACAAAATCATTAGCCTTCAATTTGTCAACTTGAATACGCATCTTTCCTGAATCCATTTGGAAATCGCTAAAAAATTCATTAGAGAGAAGAATGGCATCTTTCATGGATCTCCCTTTCACAAAGGCACATTGGTTAATGTCCACAATAGAAGGTTGAACAAAATGAACCCTATTAACCATAAGCTTGGAATTTTTTTTGAAGATGTCATTACATAATAATATACGCCACCAATTCCTAATATCACAATCACCACTCTTAGGAATAAGTGAGATAAAAGTTTTGTTGACCTCAAGAAGCATATGACAATTAGAGAAAAAATCCTTGATAGCTAAGCTAATATCCAGACCAATGAGAGGCCAAGACTTCTTGATTAAGTGGTCATTAAAGCCATCAGGGCCAGGAGCCTTATTGTCCTTCAAGGACGATACAATATCA
Organism: Alisma plantago-aquatica; assembly: GCA_963693085.1. Lineage (NCBI taxonomy): Eukaryota > Viridiplantae > Streptophyta > Magnoliopsida > Alismatales > Alismataceae > Alisma > Alisma plantago-aquatica. The sequence continues at coordinate 230,731,430 of OY856412.1, read as the reverse complement.
ACAATTTTCTTTTGAGAGACTTCAGCAACAAGAAGGATTTTCTGAGTATCATTTAAAATAGGGCCATTCCAAGGGCCCTTCAAAGCACTAGTAGAAGAATAATTAATTAACAAGGAAAAATAGAAGTTAGACATGGTAAGTGATCTCCTCCAAGTTGAAAGAGATACAGTCATCAACCCAAAATTTAGTAATTTGATTTCTGATTCTTCTTGATTTTGATAGACGCATAAAAAACTTGGTGTTAGAATCACCATCTCTAAGCCATTTAATTTTTGACTTTTGCTTCAACAAGTATTCTTCGCTTAGTGATTCTTGAACTACAACTTCCTTTTTGTCAAGAGCACTCTATGTAAGAGTAGAATTACTCGGGTCTATATCAGTAGAAATCTGAGCATGGAGAGCTTATGCATTTGCATCCTTTTCCACATCACTAAGATTTCCCACCGTTCTCTTATTTCAAGATCTTCATTTGGTTTTCAACTTATAAAGCTTCCTATTATCACGGTACCTAGAGTGACCATGGACCTCTATGTCTCACGAATTTTTTAGTATATAACAAACTCTTCATGATTAGTCCAAGAATTGACAAACCTAAAGGGGGATCTGATTTTTTAGGGTTTTCCAATATGAAGGAAGAGGATTTTGTGATCACTTACAATATTTGAAAGAATATGTCCATTGACATTTGCATTTGCACAAGAAAACTAGCATTATACATAATTTTATTTATTCTAGTAGTGGTAAAATGAGACCCATGTTGTTGGTTATCCCATATAAAAAATGGGCCCATAAATTCATCTCAATTAAAATTCAATCAAGAAGATAGTTATTGAAGTCATTCTTTGACTTCCTAGTAGGAGGTTGTCCACATATCCTCTCATATTCCTTTCTAACATCATTGAAATCTCCAAGGATAATCCACTGGTCATGTATAACATTATTCAAACATCAATCACATTCCACAACTTAACCCTCTCATTATATCCATTATGTCCATAGACTGAAGTAAGATTTAAAGTACGGTCACTAATAGTAACTAAGGCATGAATAAATTGATCACCTTCCTTGATTTTGACAATATTGCAAGAATGTCATTCCAAAGGATAAAGATTCTTCCTAAAGCATGATAATCCTTATTACACATCCATTTATACTAATACAAAAACTTGCTCATAAAGTTGGGAGCCTTATTCCTATGAAGCTTAGTTTCATTGAGAATAAAAATGTCACTCCTCAACCTTCTCATCTCCATCTAGACACCATTAATGTGGTTACTGATGCCTCTGACATTCCAAGAGGAGATGTGGTGAGATGGATTCATTTAATAACCTCGACTGTTGAGATGTCAGCCTCATCATTGGTTTCCTTAATCACTTCTAGACAGTTCAAGTGACATGGAGAAAATGTAAGGCTTTGGAAAACACTATTACTAGTCTTCTTATAAATATCATGTAGAGACTTAGTAGTAGTTTGGAATTCATAAGATGAGTTGGAACCTCTAGAAGTACTTTGGTTGAACACTAAAAAAGGAGTTGAAGGGATAAATCCTTTAGTAGAGAAATCCACCAGTTCGACATTCTGTCGTAAACCCAAAGGATTCATAAATTGAACATTGTCATCAGTGGGCTGCTCAGGAACAAGAGTATTAGCCAGAGGAATAGTAAGAGCTACATATACCTTGGAGACTTTGCATTCATATTCTTAATGACAATAGAACTAGCACTTAGAATATATATAAGGTATGCATTCATAGAAAAGATCCATAGAGTAAGAGAAACCATTATCAGTCTAAAGATCTATATAAACTAGAAAACTAGAAGAAGAAGGAGTAAGAACATGGATTCATGCAAACACCAGATTGGAACAAGAGCTGGTGCTTCATTAACACATAAGGGAATGTCTAGAAAGGAAGCAATGCATTTGAACATGAATTTGTCCTAAAGCTCAACCAGATGGTTGTAGATATAGATCCATATTAGAGTATTTCCTAAATCTAATCAGGGAATGTCTTGACCAAGAAACCATCTTGATAGAATAAAAGGAAAACCCTTGACGCACCACATACCTATATTGGTAGCAGTTTTTAGATCTACCTCTTCTGAGAAACAAATGATGAAAAGGCAATCTCCTTTGCCAATTACATCTAATGATCCTCCTGAATTCCATAGACAATAAAAGAAATATTCAAGAATCGATAGATGGGGATTGAATCTGAGAATATATCCTGCTAGGCAATACATCCATTTGAGTGCATTTTCTATAGGTTCGAATGTCGAAAAGGTGATTTTTCCAATTTCAACAGTGACAAAATTGGAGTTCAGCTTCAGGTGAGAGACCTCATTTGAGATATAGGGTATTTCCAACTAGTCCTTCGGTTCATTGGAAAATAAGGGAGAAGAGGAAGATAAAGGATTACATAACTTCTTTTCTTCAAGATCTGAGGTTGGTCATGAGGTCGGGGGTGGCAGTGCTTGATCGTCAATCCGCGCTTGAGCTTTTATGTCCTCAACATTTTTGTATGAAATTAACCCATGTATATTATGTTTTCCCCAGAATATGAACTCATATTGTTTACAAATAATTCTAGAAAATTAAAAATGAGTTTTATGACATTACTTTTTTTAGATAATTCTGACTCTCAAAATAGAAATACATGCTTATATTCATTTTCTACACCCTCAAATTAGCTAGGATATGAATTTTTGTTAATTTTAGATAATGCATCTTGTATCAATATCACTTCAAAATTAATTAAAATCTTTACATGATCATTAGATTTTAAACTAAGATTTTAATACATTATATGTGGGTATCACATGTTGAACATAGAGTCCCCTATGAGTCTGTTTCTTAGCTTGGGCCATAGTAGGATACAGACTCTATGAGTCATCTCCCTTGCCCATCCCATTCTCTATATGACTCTACATTGTGTTGCGATATTCACTCGTCTTCTCTCTCTTAGCACTTGATACCAAAAAAAAAGGATTCTCATCACCATGCTTAGATTTCTATGATTCACCTAATCCCAAACATTAAGGGATTTCATGATCCAGAGACCCCATCCAACAAGAATTCATGTGCCTCCCTTGTTTCCCTATCCAACTTGGCACTCGTCCGCTCATGACCACCACCTATATAATTGAGGCCTCTAAGACGATCCTTGTCGTCCGGTGAAACCCAAATCGGTCATCGTTTTTCCTCCTTTTCTCCAACATTCAATGGACCTTCTCTATCTCCAAGATGCAGACATCTTGCACCTGATTCCATTATCATTGATCTCTCCATGGAGTGGGGAGATCTTAGTGATGAAATCATAAGGATTTGTAGCTTTTGATTTTTTTGAAACGAAGGTAGTCTCACATTTCCTTTTTCCCCTTTTTTGTTGTTATAGACTTTTTCTACGATCACTAATACAGACCTATCCTGGTCTAGTTTACATTGTTCTCTTCGATAGATGACATGGGACTGATGCTCCCAAGCTACTAAAGTTCTCCACAAATAGTTTTTTTGTTGTTTTCTTCATTGTGAATGGTTTCCCAGGAATTTCCCATTGGTTAATCATCGAGGAAATCTCCATGGGTGATCATCAATGCCTCGTGACCTTCTAGATGCTCTTCCAGCTTGAAGGAATCTAGATTAGTCGATGGAGATGACTTCTCATATCAATTTCTCATGTTCTGGGTCATGACCTCCAAGCGTTGATCATCTCGTCAAGCACCATGAATGGTATTTTTTTCATCTTTGATCAAAGAGGATAAATGACCACCTTTTATCGTGTCCCTAGTCATATTTTAATGCATCACACTTTGTTAGGGCATTGTTGTCCTTAAGTTTTCATTCAGTAGATCATTTCCCACGATGCCCATGAACCAAGTGGCTTCACACTAGCCAAGTGTTCGAGGACCTTGCAGGTCAAGTTTTGTCCTTTAATCATGATTCAACAATTTTTTTGAGTTTCTAATTGGATTATTTTAAGAAATTTATAAAATATTACCTATTGATCAAAATATTTTTTCAAAAATACTTGATAGAAAGATAAAGATAAGATTAACAATAACATAGTCATTTTAAAGACTACTTTCATCTTGATTTTCTGTCAGTCTCTTCTCCATCAATCCCTCCATAACCATGAAACCAAAAAAAATCAGTTACTATCAAGTGTTAGTAAATTTTAATTGATTTCACATGATATTTAGTGTTTCAATACACCCAAGTTAGTGATTACGGTTCATCAACCTAAGCAGAGCAACTAGGATCTTCTAAAAGATAGGGGTAAGTGGTTCGTGAAATGAACATAAGTATTTTATTAATTACATATATGTCAATGTGTAATGAATTATATTAATGTATTATCTACCATTTCAATCGTTAAGATCAAAGGATATATAATGAAAACAATGTCATGCTTATTGTTAGTATACATGTTGTATCACACTTCATGCAATTTAAAAGGTAAAATCAAAAATAAGATGTAAGAGAAAGTTAAGAGTTTTCAAGAAAAACATAATGATAAGAGACAACTTATATATGATCCTCACCAAGACTATCCTTCGAGCAAAACTAAGAGGCACTTTGGTGAATAATAGAATAGGCACATTGGTTCAATCCAAGGTGCTTTTCAGTACACAAGAGAAGAGGCACTTATGTGCAAACCCAAATATTCTTATGTGGGTCAAGATAAAAGAAGTGATCTAAAAGTAATTATGTCCCTTTTTAATGTTTAATGTTTGAAGATTATTTTCAATTTGCATCTTCTCTTTTAGATATAATATATTCAGTTCTAGTTACAACTTGTTTTATTCATGGATGGTAGTGAGATGTCCACATGTAAAGAGAAATTTCAAGGATAGAGCCATATGAAGACCACCTTGAGGAATAAATCAAGGTTTTCCAAAGACCAGTTGGGTGGGATGCCATATAAAATATAAAATACTAATTTTTATATACAACTTCATGGATGTCTTAAAAACATTTAATGTTATTCCTCTTAGTCAGTTTCAGTTCAAGAACTGAACTACACTATAATGCCTTTAAATAATCAATTTCATACTAATGCATGGTGGTTGTTTACTTTATTTGCAATGTTTATTATTCGTATGACATCCCTTAGAGGTAGAGTCCCCCATGTTATGCAAATCATGGGACTTGCTTCTATTGATACATGTATGCTTGAAGGGGTTGTTAAATTGATGATTGAATGTATGTTAAAAGGTTGTTACAAATGACAATTTATTATTCTTATACTCTAAGTGACATCCACCCATAGTTTAATATGTTTCTTCTTTCATAGTATTTCTAATGTCAGCCATCCCTCATGTATGGACATTGTTACAACCCCAATTTTTGGGTTCATCTGGTGAGAGATGTAATTTCTCATATTAAAGATAATTGAACCAAGAATGGTATAATTTGTTTTGAATACATGGATTTTGTTTACAATAGCCTTGATGTCTGTGTTGTGGGCTTTATTGGCTATTGGGCCCAAATAGCAAAGAATAATTGAATATTTGAGAAAAGGAAGAGGTAGAAACCTCTAGAAGGAAAAGAGATGTAATCCAAGGATGGATTTCGTGCCTCTTTGGTTCCTTGGGTTCCAAGGAGTCCAAAGTTGCAAAAAAAAGAAAACAATAAGAAAAGAAAAGATTAATTAGGTATTTCTTTATTAAGAAAGAAATTGAAAACAATGAGGAAATGTGGAAAATAAGTGAAAAGAGGTATAATTGAGTTATCCTTGGTGGAATTTCGTATCCCAAGGATTTCTAATGATAAAAAGAATACCAATGAGGAAAATGAAAGAGAAATAAAGAGAAATCCTCAAAAAGGAAATATTTTAATAAGAAATAAACAAGATAATGTGAAATAATGCATATTGATGCATTTAGAAGGATAATGTATTTCTTAAAAAGGAATTATGAATTATGTGAGTTTATTGGGATCCAAGGAGTCCCAATGAAGAAAGAGGAAAGAGAAAATACCAAAATTGCAAAATAAGAAGATAATATGTTATATTATAATGGTTTTTGTAGCTTTGTTAAAGAAGAGGTATTTTCTACTTAACAAAAACATAATTTCGTGATTAATGGATTAAAAAGCAAGTCAAAAGAGAATAAGGGAGAATATTTTTGTATTCCTAGAAATCCTGTGAATGTGTGGTTTTAAGAAGAGGATTAAGAGAGAGAGAAGCTAGCTTTTAATGAAGGAATCAGATTCCTAGTAGGAAAGAACGTTTTTCCTTCGTGAGCAAGCATCGTAGGGCGTTGTACCCTCATCTATAAAAGGAGAAAGATCCATGGGCCGAGTCCAAGAGAGAGATCCCACGTACTCTCTTCCTTCTTATTCTTCTTCTTCTTATTTTCGTCAAAACCCTAACCAAGAAAACATAGGGCTGTTTTGGGGGCTCTTGGAGGCTATGGTGGATTGTGATGAAGGCACGAAGCAACACCAAAGGTTTCGGTAGCCAGCTATCTTCCCCTTACTTCCATCGTCGTTCAAGATGGCCAACGGGCCTGCAGGTGCTGTTGCAGTGGGCGTTGCTGCCAGGCCGACTCCGGCCACCTCGGCCTTAGCTGGAGACCTCCGCGGGCAGGGCGGACTGTGGTGGAGGTATTGGAGTAGGCGCCGGTGCTCTAAGGACCAAGAGGGAGAGGAGGGAGCTTCCCCCGATCTACATTCGGCGGCAGAGCTAGGTCGTCGCAAGGAGGAAGAAGCACATGAGGTGTGTTGGACAAGAATACCCCTCTGGGTATTACTGAACAAGCAACTTACGTGGGGCTAAAACAGTCAATTGGTTATGTTTCCCAAACCAGCAAGCGTTGCATGGTAAAGGACGATGTGGCACCATCTGATTGGCCGAGAGGTACTTTTCCTTGCAAATTTCAAAAATAAATATTGGTAACTCCGATTAGGACAAGTAATATATGAATTTTGATTAGGAGAATGCAAGGAATCCAATAAAAATATCGTTAGAAGCTAATTCATTTTTCTATTCAAAAAGTAGTGTAAATTATCACCTTTAATGAATTAAAGATTAAGAAACCCTAAAACTCCTGGAAAAAGGCGGGGGATGACGGGGGTCTCGGGAGCTCTGGAGAAAGGCGGTGTAGGCGAAGGGGGCGTAACCCTAAAAGATGACGGAAGATCATCCGGAGGAGGAAAGGATGGAAGGAAGAGCCCGAATTGGAAAGCAATTCGGACACAGAGGCTGGTTTAGGAAACAGGCATCAATATCACGTATAGAGATATGAGAGGGGCGACTCCTAGTATTACCGCAGAAGCTAGACCAATGGTTGAACCTATTGGTATGGATACAGACGTACCCGAAGTGATCATTGTTACTCCTGCTCCATTGGAGGCACTACCTCTGGCGAAGACCCTAAACTTTAAGCAAGCTTGCACAGGAGGCGGCAACGGGGCGGCAGCTTATCCCGTCTTCATCGACGACGAACCGGAGGAGGTCGTTAACCCTGACGATATAGAATTGATCAACGTCCATGGTTACCCGGAAATATACGTTGCTCCTGAGGAAGAGGAAATACTAAGCAAGTCGTTTAAATACTCAGTTATCGTCAAGCTCTTAGACATGTCGGTAGGGTTTCTCACCTTACACGAAAGACTGAGGCTCATGTGGAGGCCGACGGGGAGATTCGAACTTTTTGAACTCACTGATCAGTACTATGTGGCAAAGTTCTTCAACAAGAACGACCATGAGAACGTGCTCACCGGCGGCCCGTGGTCTCTATTCGGAGGATGTCTAATAGTATGGCCCTGGGATGGTTATTTTGAACCTTCTAAAGGTATCCTAGATCATATCATAACCTGGGTTCGTGTAATAGGTCTGCCAATCCACTATTACAACATGGAGATCTTCAACAAGATTGGGGAAGCAGCAGGACAGTTGATCAGAGTCGACGATCATTCCATCAATCGCACGAGGAGCAGGTTTGCTAGACTTGCTCTCGAACTGGATACCAGCCTTCCTATACATACGACGATTTTGATCAACGGAAGAGAGTACAAACTGGAATATGAATCCCTACCGGTCTTCTGTACAAAATGTGGGAGACTGGGTCATGAAGCGCAATATTGTAAGGGATCTTCTGAAGCACCGGCAACAGCAGACCCAAAGCCTGTGGAGGACGAGGCTGGGGTGTGATGGGTTGATGAGGAAGACAAGTGGCAGGTGTACTATGGGAAGAAAATTATAGCTAGCAGACCTCCAAGAAAGAATGAAAAGGATCTGAATCGGAAGGGGAAAACTCAAGGGAAGGAAAACAACAACATATATCAGGTGCTAGACGGCGAAGAGGAGGAAGATACAACCCCCAGGGATGAGGAACAAATGGACACTGAAGAGCACCAACCTCAGGCGAGCAGTCCAAAGGTTTGGCATAAGAAACAAAGAAGAAATAAAGATACTGATGTATCCTCGAAGAGCACAGAAGAAACACTAATTGATAGACCAAAAACAACACATGATAAGGAGGTGCAGGCTACAGAGGCTCCTAGTGATAACCCAAGGCACACTGTAGTTATACCGGAAGGGGATGAGGTCATCATGGGGAGACCAGTAGGGGAACCGGAGACTACTGTCAAGATCACCACTGCAGAGGCCAGCAACTCGACAGTGACTAAAGAGAGTTCAACTAACGCTAGCACAACAGCTAGCAAAAAACCAGTGATGGCAGGGAGGAAAGCAAAGGAGAAGGGAGATACTACTCACTCTAGCAGCCCAACCAGGCGGCATGTCTATAATACCTGAGGTGGAACGAAGAGAGGAGGTGAGGAGAAGGAAGGGGTAGCAGCAGGTGCTAACCAATAATTCTACACATCTCTTGTTTATGCTTAATACAATAGCTTGGAATATTAGGGGTGTCGGTAAGAAGCTAGCCCAGCAATCCCTTAAAAACAACATTATGAAGTTTGCTGTTAAGATTGTATCCATCTTTGAGCCGTGAATCTCAGGTGAACAAGCTGATAGAGCTATAAGGGATATTGGTCTCTCGAGCTCGCATAGAGTAGAAGCAACCGGTTTCTCAGGAGGGATATGGGTCTTATGGAATGAACAGGAATGTGAGATCAACATCATCCAGAGTAACATATATTTTATTCACTGCCTTAATAACATAAGCTACTACACTACGTTTTTCTATGCCTCTCTGTCCCCCACACGCCGCCCGGTTCTGTGGGATCATCTCCTCCGGCTCAGTACAACCATTGATAAACTGTGGATCACCTTGGGTGATTTCAACTATATGTTAAGTCCAGACGAGAAGATTGGAAGTAATTTCTTTAACCTTCGTGAGGCTGCGAATTTTAATAACTCGCTCACCTAGGCTGGGCTCACTGACATAGGGAGTACCGGGCACAGATTCACCTATAAGAAGGGTGTCCTCCATGAACGCCTTGACAGGGCCGTTGCTAATGCCTCCTGGATTCAAGACTTCCCGAACTACATCTGTGAGAACCTTCCTCGTATTGGCTCAAACCACAATCCTATTGCCATTCTTCGGAAACTTACCCCTTCTGGCAAGCCTCGTTTTAAAGAGAAAGTGTCTTGGCAAGATCAACCGAAGTTCAAACACTTAATGCGAGATTCTTGGGATCCCAACAGACATTTCCATTCTGTGTGGGAGGAGGTGAAGGACCAGATCAGCAACTGGGATAAAGGCTTCACCAGAAAACAACAGAAGAAGAAACATGAACTCATCAATAAACTTTCTGTAGTTTAGAAAAAGGTAGAGACTGCTTACAGCATAGAAGCAGATAGACAGAGTATTGGGATTGAAATGGAGCTCGAAAAGATTATGCTGGAGGAAGAGGAAGCCGGGAAACAACGCAACCACATTAACTGGCTCAAATACGGTGATAACAACATCAAATATTATCATGCCTTTGTGAACAACAGGCGGCGTATGAACCGCATTTCCAAACTACAAAATGAGGAGTGTGTTTGGATTGAAAATACCCCTGACCTGAACCATTTAGTCCAGCAGCATTTCAAGGATATGTTTATTTCCTCCATAACCACGTCTGTGAACGATATGAATCGTCTGCCAGCTGAGTTCAAGAAACTTGACCACATCCAACACAAACAACTGGCTGTGATGCCTACGGAGTACGAGCTATGGAAGCTGATTAAAAATGTCAATCCTTATAAAGCGGAAGGACCGGATGGAACAGATTATCTTTTCTTCAAAAAATAGTGGAAGGTGATTAGGCCTTCAGTAATCAGAACGATACGAAGCATGCTGAATGGAAATCCGATTGATGATTCTATTGCTAGCTCGTGCATTGTGTTGATACCAAAGAATAAAAATCCTACGAATTGCTCTCAGCTTCGACCCATTTCTCTCAATAACACCATTATGAAGCCTGCTTCCAAAGTTGTTGTAGAACGCGTCAAACAACACATACCTACTTGGGTCTCTAAGGTTCAGACGAGCTTTGTCCCGGGGAGGAGCATTACTGATAACATCATTGTGGTTCAAGAGATTATTCATAACATGAGGAGGAAGTCCAGTGCGCCGTATATGGTGATTAAAATTGATCTCTCCAAAGCCTATGACAGGCTATCCTGGGCGTTCATTGACAATACTCTGGAACACTTGAAGTGGCCCCGAAATATTCACCAATACATTATGAACTCCTTAAAAGCTGGTCAGACAAGTATCATCTTGAATGGGGACTCCCGTCCTGCCTTCAAAGCTACCAGGGGCCTCCGTCAAGGAGACCACCTTTCACCATATCTTTTTGTGCTCTGTATGGAAAGGCTTACACAGCTCATAAACAACTCTGTGAAAGACAAACGCTGGAAACAGGTGAAGATGTCCCAACAAGGGCCTGCATTTTCCCATGTGGTTTTTGCGGATGATATAGTCCTTTTTGCCCAGGCTTCCGTAGAGCAAATTGCTATCATCAACAATATCTTCAGCACCTTTGAGTTGGCTTCAGGTCAAAGAATTTCTGTCGAAAAGTCGAAAATCTTCTTCTCTAAGTCTGTTAGCCAAGCGATGAGGTCTCAGATCTGCTCAAACAGTGGCATTGCAGAGACGGAAGACCTGGGGAAATATCTTGGGGTCCCCCTTCTTCATAAGAAAGTTGATAAGAGAACATATGCCTATCTCACTGATAACATCACTTTGAGGGTTAATGGTTGGGCAACGAAGACCCTGTCCCTTGCGGGGAGAATTCGCTTAGCCAAGTCTGTGCTTACTGCTATTCTGACTTATGCTATGCAAACTGCAAATCTACCGATGTCTACCTGTCACAAGCTGGACAAGAACATAAGGCAGTTCATCTGGGGAGGTGGACGGAAAGAGAGGCCAACATCGCTTGTTTCTTGGAAGACGGTCACCAAAAGCATGGAGAAGGGAGGTCTGGGTATCAAAAGCATGTCGGATTGTAACAAATCTCTCCTATGGAAAAATACCTAGAACTTGATGAATGAGAAAGATACGCTTTGGAAGGAGGGGCTTCTAAACAAGTACAAGAACTACAACAACCAGAAGGGTTGTCGAGCTACCCCTTTCCGGAAAGCACTCTATGAAGGGAAAGAGTTCATTGTTGCCAATAGCTCTAGAGTTATTGGAGATGGTCAGAATACTTCAGTGTGCTACGACCACTAGGTACCTCACTAGGGGAAGCTAGCTAAAATTGTCATCGAACCTATATCGGAGGAGATCAACGACATGAAGGAAGCTAGCATGGTTAATTTTGAGAATGCTTGGGATACAGATTTCCTGAAGCTTTACCTCCCTCCACAGTGCGTGGAGAAGATTACTGATTTACCTGCCCCCCACCGGAACAATGGTAGTGATCTATGGAGCTGGAAACATGATCCTACCGGTAGATATTCCACTAGCACAGCCTATGATGCCTTGCATTCCGACGACACTGTACAACCGGACGGGGTATGGAGCAAGCTCTGGAACATTGCTGCCCCATCTAAAATACACATGTTCTTATGGCTACCAGCGCATGAGGCGATCATGACGAATGTGTGCAGGAAACAACGCACATTCTCTGATTCTTCGATCTTCCCTAGATGTAACAATGGAGATGAAACCACTCTCCAAGCTTTGCGGGACTGTCCTCAAGCTATGGACGTTTGGACTCGGAGTGGTATCCAGCAACAACTTCTGAGCAGCAATGGTGACGTCTTCAAAAACTGGCTTTCGCAGATGTTGAAGGAAGACACCAATACGCAAATCAAGTTTGTAACGACCTGCTGGGTGATATGGAAGGCAAGAAATGAGCTGGTGTTTGACAATGTTAGCACTCAGGTGAGCCGTCAAGTTATCCAGATTGCGGGTTTCCAGTACGCTATTTCACAAGCCTGGGATACTCAATCCTGGCTTCACCAAGAGGACATGACCCAAGACAGTGCCTAGGATGTTCATGAAGATGGTAGAGTTACTTGGATGACTCATGCATCAGTTCATGGAAACTCGGCTGCTATAGTTGTTGTTGCGTATGATCTGAGCGGTCTCTGGATCGGTGGGTGTGTTAGAAAGATCAAGGTGAACTCCGTTCTTGAAGCTGAAGTCCAAGCTATTGAGCTCGCGGCTAATGTCAGGAGAGTTAACTGTCATGGCTGCATTACCCTTGCTACGGACAGTGCTATGGCCGTCAAAGCTTTGAGGAACCATGCAGACGATGCTCCTGCAATTAAACATTGGATAGCAAGAACTCAGAAGTTCATGGCTGGTATGGAGGATGTCATGCTCAAGAATGTTAGTAGAACTAATCTCCATTTGGTGGATGGTCTAGCCAAGCACCATTTCAAAAACTATCAGGATGATCGTATGTATATCGATCCTCCTCTCGACCCAGTGGGTCACCCCCTCTCCTTTCTTATATGTAATGGTAGGATTCCTACCAAGTTTTCTTTTCCAGTAGGTATCCTGTGTAATAATTTGATTTTCCCTACACTAGGAGAGTGGGATGAATAAGATAATGTCCTCACTTCCCTAAAAAAAGATTAAGAAACCCTATTTTGAAATGAATAAAGTGTTTAATAGGGTTTAATGGATCAATAGTGTTGATGTTAACCTATTAAATGTAAAAAGGTACATTATGTTAAAAAAGAAAGAACTTTGCACATGATTAGTCTAATTTAGAGTTTATGTGCGTAAATATGCTTGAAATTTGAAAAGTACATAAAGTTATCATCTTTAATGATTTAATTAAGGAAAAACCCTTAGTTTTGATGATAGATGATGTTATTTGGATAATTCAAGATGATATTAACATGTTGTTAATAAAAGTGAAAATAGGATCTAAAAAGATGATCTTTTTATATAATTGGCTTAATTTAGGGTTTCGTGCATGATTATGCATTAATGAGCTTGAAAACCCTAATTTAGGAGAATATGCCTTTTAATTGGTTTAATTGATCAAATCCATGAATAAATAGGGATATGATGATCCTAAGTCAATTTGGGTATAAAAGACTATTAAAATGGATAGTTGAGCAATTGAAGTTCATATAAGCAGAAAAGAATATTTTAGGGTTTGTTAACCTAAAAGGGATAAAGTTTGAGAAATTGATCTAAGAATCCCTAATGAATATTAATGAAACCTTAATGCGGATTAGAAACCCTAGAAAGAGAATCCAAGTCAATAAAGTAGATTCTTGATAAGGTGTGTAATAAATAGAGTACATATTCTTTTCAGGAATTATGTGATGATTGAATTACTTGCTTGGATCTGGTGATTGGCTTGATTGTATATACATGAAGTATATGTTGAATAATCTGCATGACTCATCAAATAAGGTATGTGGTTACGCTTATGAATAATCGCTCTAGTTTCACGGTGATTCCCGAAGTTTAATCGGTTGCTTGAAAATAACTGTTGGATGTTTATTTATTTCATGCAACTATAAAGTGACTATGATTATCACTATAAATGTGCGTATATAACTGACTAGATCCGGGTCCACCTCTATTGCTTTGAAAAGGATAAAAAAAAGGGGTAATCCTATAGCAAGGTCTAGGTTACCGAGAGTTAGAAACTGGGCTACCTACGTGTAGTGCCATGAGACTCATTAGCCAGCCATGAGTTAAGGAGTGGGCTACTTACGAGTAGTGCCATGTGACTCAACCCTAGAAATTGGTCCACTTATAGGTGGATCATGAGGGGTTTAATGGGGACAACATAGAGGATATGGAACTCTTGGATCACGGAGTAAGATGTAATCTTGGTTGTTAAATGATTAAGTGAATGATTACATTGTTAACGTATTTACATAATTATTGTTTCCCCCACATACCAGCTTTGGCTGACCGACATTTTGTTTTTTGGCGTTTTAGGTACAAGCCAAAAGGACAAATAGTAAATCGTCATATTGTGAAACACATGAAGTAGAATACAAGGAGGAATAGTTAGAGTAAATCCATAAGTGGATAGAAGTTTAGAGATCCAAGTTTTCAAAAAGGTATGTGAAAGTGTATTTTCTTACAGTATTCCCGTTTAGTCTGTTAAAATTTGATAATTATTCTTGGTTAATTGCCGAACCTTTGATCCAGAAGTTATGGGTGCGGCTTCGACCTCTCGGTATCCCTTAGTTGGGGGTTATCGAGAGTTGGGGTCGTAACATTTGGTATCAGAGCGTAGGTTCCCCACTTAACCATTAATAATTATTGAATTTTTCAAACTCTATAGAACCCAAGGGAGTTATTAGAGGATTATCCGAAAGACGGAGGTGTCTAGAAAAGGATCATGACCGGGGGCTGGAAATATTTTCCTCTACACCGCTAGTCGAAAAACGAGGACTCCCGGATCCGTGTGACTGCCTGGCCAAATAGGGTATGAATTAAAATAAGACACCTTTAGGATTTTCTCATCTTATTCATCCCCTCTCATCACAAATTCTGTTATGGACTTTAAGGATTAGGGTTTTCTCTCTCCTCCACACCCTCTTGAAGTATGGGTAAGGTTGATAAGGTTTAAGGAATCCTCCACCAAATTAATGAAAAGCATGTAAATAAATTGTCATGGACATAAGCTTAATAGATTAAACGCAAATTAAAGGATAGATGCATGCTTAGGTCGTATGACATAAGTTGTCATGTCCTCAGAAGAGACCTGAGGCTAGACCATCTTGTCAGGAGGATAAGTTAGTCTTGGAGATAGAGATCTCCATTGGAAGTAGAGACCTGGCACATCCTCTGAGGATGATGTTAACCCTAACCCTAAGTGAAGGTAAGAGGGAGAGATGACATGATGAGTTAGTTGTCTTGGTAAACCAGATGTTTAGATAGAAATGCCCTGGATGAGCCATGGGAGGTTAGATGGCCTAGTATCTTTGACAACACAACCCTGGAGAGGGTCGTTCATGTTTGAGTGAAGGATAGCTCCTTCATTGATGAGGGTAGAGGCGAACCTACGGAAACCCCATGAGCTCATATGGGCATAATAGGCACCCAGAATGTATCAGTAGTGTGAGCTATAGGTTGAAACCCTGACCGGGAGAGTTTGATGGATAGCTTATGAGATAAGCCTAAGGGGCTATAGATAACCTTGAGCTAATATGAGTTGAACATAGGCATCATCTGGCTAGGGGCATGCTTTTGAGGTTGACCCTTGACAAAGATAGGACCTCTAATGGTGATGTTGGATGTAGGATCAACTCTAGAGAGAGAGCATGACCCCAGGCAAGAAGGCTGGAAGCCTAAAACCCCAAGATATGAGGAACAGTGGGGATTCAAGGATGATGCGATCTAGTGAATGATAGCAGTTTCCTCATGCATAATTCCTAGAGGCTGATGATATCTTGGTTGTCTTATAGGAACCAAACCCTAGAGAGAGGATGAGTCTGCTTATACCTTTGTACCTATGGTATAGATGAGAAGAAGAATTCCATAAACCCGAGAGAGGTATAGTAACAGGTTATGAGGCCTTGCACCTTGTTGACTGTCCCTGAGGAGGACCCAACTCTAAGTGTTACTCAAGTTGAAGGATGACAAGGAGTGCATACCATGCCTTTTGCATGCTTGGTTCGTAGTTAAGAGATAGAGCATACAGTTGGTGTAACACCCCTCCCTAGGGTTTCTTACGTAACCAGAGGAAGCACAGCCTAATCCCCAACATTATCCATAATGTGGGGTACTTGGCATATTTGGGAGGAAATGTTACATGCATGATCTCATAACAAGAAACAAATAACACTTGGCTTTATGAAAACGTAGATTCATACATAAGATCTTGGAATAAAAGCTACATCAGTTTTCCAAAGATATACTAAACATAAACTAGATAATGATAGGATCTCCATAGATGGACGTCCCACCAGGCAACAACTCCTTGGATCTCTGGGTCCTTGGTACTCTCAAGATGTTTCCTTCTCCTTAGCTCCAACTCCTGCGGACATCTCGTCCCCAGCCATGCAAAGGAAAACAAACATAGTAAGTAAGCGGCATTGGCATATTATAAGACATAAAAATAAATATACAAGTGAATTAACATAATCATGAACATGCATTTATCATGAATCATTTCTTATTGTCTTTTACATAAAGAAATTTACTAGAAAAATATGCTCCTCTCTTAATGCCCCATAAGGAGCCCATGAATGCTCGGAAAGCCCATAATTGCTCGGAAAGCCCATAACAAGGTGCATATAAATCTGAATAAATTTCTATTATTCATGATCTTTCTTAAACTTCACTTATCTTCTTAATATCTTAAACTTAATCTTAATCGGGATGTCTCCCTCTTGAACATGATTGGGATTTCTCCCCATAACCATAATGGGATTTCTCCCTCTTAAGCAAGATTGGGAAACTCATTCCCTCTTAAATCTTAATTTCTTGAATCTTAATCATAAACCATAATCTTAATGGGATTTCTACTCTTAGACTTAGCTTATAACAACCAACATCCAATAATCATGTATATTGAGGAAAAACATGTACTTTTCAAGATTTCATCATAAAAATGCATAATATATCATAATCATTCAATAATTCAAATTTACTATGCCAAAGGCATGGCCCGCTTACCTTGAACTAAATCACCTTAAGTCAAACTTGGTTTGACTGATTGGATTCCCTAAAACACCTGAAATTAACATAATTATCAATTGTCATTCAATTTAAACCCTAATTTGCTCATATAAAATTTGACATGTTAAAATAGTAGAATCAGTCGATAAAAATCAGAAAATCGGATTCCTCATCGAAAATCCTTTCCAAAATGTATTTTTGCGTATTTTTCTGATAATCAGGCGATTTGCTACAAATTTCTCAAGATTAAACCAATAGCAAATCGAGAAAAATCCACGTGGCATATTTAACAGCTATCGGGCCCGCGATGAGTTGGACCAATCCTGTTTGGCCAACTCAGCAGCACAGATTGCCTCTAAGAACTCGCGATCAAAGAAGGGAGGATCAGCAAAATCCCAAAAATACCCCTACAAGCGAAAAAAATGTCGAAAAGGAACGGATGGCCCTCTTGGTCATTTCCCAACTGGGATTGATCCTTACTCACACCGCGCGAGCCATGGCTCCAGCGCCACGGGCGAGCTTCTCAGCCATGGGAAAGGACCCTGGCTTGCTGCTACCCGAGAAAAGGAGACACATCGGTTGAGTTCGTGATGAGAAGGCGAGCTCAGAGAGCCTAAGCTCGGGGCCGGGAGAGCCTAGGAGCTCAGAAACCGGTTCTGGCCATGGTTGGAACTGAAGACAGGGGAAACAAGTCGGGGAAAGATAACAACCGGAACCTGACCGAGAGGCAACCGTAGATGGCCACATACATACCCGGGCCCAAGGCCGGACCTGTGGAGTTGTTTTTGGGGTCGAAGAGGACAAGAGAACCTTTGTGTCCAGAGGACAGAGTATTGCGGCGGGAAACAGAGAAGAAGGAGCCAAGGCCGAAGCCACTGATCGCGACTAGAAACCCATCATACGAAGTCCCGAGCATGTTCGTGAAGGTAAACCGAGGCCGAAAGAACAAATTCCGCTGTCGGGGAGGCCCTGTGAAGCCACGACGACTAGTGCCAGTGGGGTCCGAGACCCGGTCTCAAGGACACAATGATTCGAGGACCTACACGGCAAACTATGGATGCGGGTACGCAGGAGAGGTCGCATAGATGCTCACCGGAGGTACAATTGATCGGAGATGACGTAGGGAGCTGGGGCGAAGCTTGGGTCACCGAAGCAGCAAGGAGGAGTAGGCCGGGGCACCTAAGGGAATAGACGGTGAAATTGAGCGGCGAGGAGAATCTCTCGGGGGCCGGTGATGCTCTCGGAGCGTTTGGGTGGCGGCGGAGAAGGCTAGGAGGTCGTCTGTGAAAAAAGGCAGCGAGCCCTACTTTGGGCGTTTCTTCTATAGGGCACGAGAGCGCACAAGTTAGGGCTCAAACAGATCGGATTGATCTCGCCGTTTACCTGGTGAAAGAATCGTGAGCAATGATGCATGGTGGAGTGAGAACCGAGTTGGAGAAAAACGGCCTGTGAAACGGCCTCAGCTCGCGAGAAAAGCGGAGGAGGAAGAAAAGGCGAGCGCCGTTGGATCCTGATCCAACGGCTGCTATTACGCGCGCCAAACAGAAATAGAGAAGTAACGCGTGACACTGAATAAAACTGGAACTTTGCCTTAAATCGGATGCATAAATGAAATTGAATTAAAATCTAAATCAAATAATATTCAAATCTCTCTCAATTTAATTGAGGGGTCAAACATGGGTCAAATGCATTCAAATTTTGACCATAGGTTCACTAGAGTGTCTAGAATATTCCTGTGGAGTTAAATTTCGTTTTTGTACCCATTTAGACCTAAGAATAGCAAAACCCTCATGTATACTTAAATGGCCATGATTAATGCATAATAAGCTATTAATCTCTCAAATAAGAATTGAAAAACATGAAAACGTGCATTCAACCTTATTTAATTTCAATTAACAATATGGAGGTCATTAAGCAAATAATTAAACAAGTAAATCACTAATTATCATAAGAGAGAGAAAATTGGACATAAAACATTTATCCTCATTTTCTTCAACAAGAAGGGCATAGATATACATGAAGACATTTTCTTTAAATAAAACAAGTATAATAGAGCAATTGGACATAATACATGATTTTGCAAAACTAATTATGGGAAAATTGCATTTGAGTCCTCAACAATTATCTAAATTAGAAAAGAGCATGCAAGGACTAAAATAATTTGGAAATTTTTGCATAAAAAGATTGGGATGTTACAATACTACCCACCTTAAATAAATTTCGTCCTCGAAATTTCCTAGGGTCTCTACCCACCTTAAGGGTTTCACATAAACTTGCAAATTTTCCATACAAATTTTATTACAAAAGAAGCATGCATAAACAAAGCATTATGAATCAACATAAATTACTTAACTACCCTTACTAAGTCTCATACTTACTCCTTAACATTACACCTAACTCATTATACTTAGGGAATCTATCTCTCACTTTCATGGCTACATCTTCCTAGTTGACTAACCTTAGGTCATATATCCTTCATCTCTTTATATGTGGTGATCAAGCACATATTTTAGAAATGTTAGATCTTTTTATGCTACATCTCCCCAACTTATGTGCACATGTGTCCCATACCACACATACAATTATGAAGGTAAGACACATAAAAAGTCACATTAAATGGCATTTTCCTCAAATCTCAATTGGATGGCCCTTACCATTGAGACAAGGAGAAACATGTCATCATCTAGGGTTTGGTTTCAACTACCTAAGCATGCTAACATGTACTTCTCTACTGAGGTGAGGGCTCTAGTCATCTTTAGGGTTCTCTAGACATACTAGGATACATAATCATGTTCTCTACTTCTATTTCTTCATCCTAGGGTAACTTGCATGAATCCTTATTGTTGCCTTAGTGGCCATCTATTCCTTGCTCTGATACCATTAATGTAACACCCCTCCCTAGGGTTTCTTACGTAACCAGAGGAAGCACAGCCTAATCCCCAACATTATCCATAATGTGGGGTACTTGGCATATTTGGGAGGAAATGTTACATGCATGATCTCATAACAAGAAACAAATAACACTTGGCTTTATGAAAACGTAGATTCATACATAAGATCTTGGAATAAAAGCTACATCAGTTTTCCAAAGATATACTAAACATAAACTAGATAATGATAGGATCTCCATAGATGGACGTCCCACCAGGCAACAACTCCTTGGATCTCTGGGTCCTTGGTACTCTCAAGATGTTTCCTTCTCCTTAGCTCCAACTCCTGCGGACATCTCGTCCCCAGCCATGCAAAGGAAAACAAACATAGTAAGTAAGCGGCATTGGCATATTATAAGACATAAAAATAAATATACAAGTGAATTAACATAATCATGAACATGCATTTATCATGAATCATTTCTTATTGTCTTTTACATAAAGAAATTTACTAGAAAAATATGCTCCTCTCTTAATGCCCCATAAGGAGCCCATGAATGCTCGGAAAGCCCATAATTGCTCGGAAAGCCCATAACAAGGTGCATATAAATCTGAATAAATTTCTATTATTCATGATCTTTCTTAAACTTCACTTATCTTCTTAATATCTTAAACTTAATCTTAATCGGGATGTCTCCCTCTTGAACATGATTGGGATTTCTCCCCATAACCATAATGGGATTTCTCCCTCTTAAGCAAGATTGGGAAACTCATTCCCTCTTAAATCTTAATTTCTTGAATCTTAATCATAAACCATAATCTTAATGGGATTTCTACTCTTAGACTTAGCTTATAACAACCAACATCCAATAATCATGTATATTGAGGAAAAACATGTACTTTTCAAGATTTCATCATAAAAATGCATAATATATCATAATCATTCAATAATTCAAATTTACTATGCCAAAGGCATGGCCCGCTTACCTTGAACTAAATCACCTTAAGTCAAACTTGGTTTGACTGATTGGATTCCCTAAAACACCTGAAATTAACATAATTATCAATTGTCATTCAATTTAAACCCTAATTTGCTCATATAAAATTTGACATGTTAAAATAGTAGAATCAGTCGATAAAAATCAGAAAATCGGATTCCTCATCGAAAATCCTTTCCAAAATGTATTTTTGCGTATTTTTCTGATAATCAGGCGATTTGCTACAAATTTCTCAAGATTAAACCAATAGCAAATCGAGAAAAATCCACGTGGCATATTTAACAGCTATCGGGCCCGCGATGAGTTGGACCAATCCTGTTTGGCCAACTCAGCAGCACAGATTGCCTCTAAGAACTCGCGATCAAAGAAGGGAGGATCAGCAAAATCCCAAAAATACCCCTACAAGCGAAAAAAATGTCGAAAAGGAACGGATGGCCCTCTTGGTCATTTCCCAACTGGGATTGATCCTTACTCACACCGCGCGAGCCATGGCTCCAGCGCCACGGGCGAGCTTCTCAGCCATGGGAAAGGACCCTGGCTTGCTGCTACCCGAGAAAAGGAGACACATCGGTTGAGTTCGTGATGAGAAGGCGAGCTCAGAGAGCCTAAGCTCGGGGCCGGGAGAGCCTAGGAGCTCAGAAACCGGTTCTGGCCATAGTTGGAACTGAAGACAGGGGAAACAAGTCGGGGAAAGATAACAACCGGAACCTGACCGAGAGGCAACCGTAGATGGCCACATACATACCCGGGCCCAAGGCCGGACCTGTGGAGTTGTTTTTGGGGTCGAAGAGGACAAGAGAACCTTTGTGTCCAGAGGACAGAGTATTGCGGCGGGAAACAGAGAAGAAGGAGCCAAGGCCGAAGCCACTGATCGCGACTAGAAACCCATCATACGAAGTCCCGAGCATGTTCGTGAAGGTAAACCGAGGCCGAAAGAACAAATTCCGCTGTCGGGGAGGCCCTGTGAAGCCACGACGACTAGTGCCAGTGGGGTCCGAGACCCGGTCTCAAGGACACAATGATTCGAGGACCTACACGGCAAACTATGGATGCGGGTACGCAGGAGAGGTCGCATAGATGCTCACCGGAGGTACAATTGATCGGAGATGACGTAGGGAGCTGGGGCGAAGCTTGGGTCACCGAAGCAGCAAGGAGGAGTAGGCCGGGGCACCTAAGGGAATAGACGGTGAAATTGAGCGGCGAGGAGAATCTCTCGGGGGCCGGTGATGCTCTCGGAGCGTTTGGGTGGCGGCGGAGAAGGCTAGGAGGTCGTCTGTGAAAAAAGGCAGCGAGCCCTACTTTGGGCGTTTCTTCTATAGGGCACGAGAGCGCACAAGTTAGGGCTCAAACAGATCGGATTGATCTCGCCGTTTACCTGGTGAAAGAATCGTGAGCAATGATGCATGGTGGAGTGAGAACCGAGTTGGAGAAAAACGGCCTGTGAAACGGCCTCAGCTCGCGAGAAAAGCGGAGGAGGAAGAAAAGGCGAGCGCCGTTGGATCCTGATCCAACGGCTGCTATTACGCGCGCCAAACAGAAATAGAGAAGTAACGCGTGACACTGAATAAAACTGGAACTTTGCCTTAAATCGGATGCATAAATGAAATTGAATTAAAATCTAAATCAAATAATATTCAAATCTCTCTCAATTTAATTGAGGGGTCAAACATGGGTCAAATGCATTCAAATTTTGACCATAGGTTCACTAGAGTGTCTAGAATATTCCTGTGGAGTTAAATTTCGTTTTTGTACCCATTTAGACCTAAGAATAGCAAAACCCTCATGTATACTTAAATGGCCATGATTAATGCATAATAAGCTATTAATCTCTCAAATAAGAATTGAAAAACATGAAAACGTGCATTCAACCTTATTTAATTTCAATTAACAATATGGAGGTCATTAAGCAAATAATTAAACAAGTAAATCACTAATTATCATAAGAGAGAGAAAATTGGACATAAAACATTTATCCTCATTTTCTTCAACAAGAAGGGCATAGATATACATGAAGACATTTTCTTTAAATAAAACAAGTATAATAGAGCAATTGGACATAATACATGATTTTGCAAAACTAATTATGGGAAAATTGCATTTGAGTCCTCAACAATTATCTAAATTAGAAAAGAGCATGCAAGGACTAAAATAATTTGGAAATTTTTGCATAAAAAGATTGGGATGTTACAGTTGGACACCTGAAAGTGAACCTAGGGTCCCTATGCCTAAGAGGGGAAGTGGTGTACCTAATGCTCATGATGAGAGTTGAGTTCCTGTAGAAGCGAGCATGGTACTCCTCATGTATAGAGGAAAAGGGAAGCCCCTTAAGTTTAAGGTATGTTTGATGAACCCCTCACAGCTAGGTTGATGATAAAGGAAGGTATGATCTTGATCCAGCTTTGAGGAAAGAGGATAAGTATGACCTAGAATGGTACAGTAGGTGATGTGCTTGTGCCGTAATAGCTTGCTAGGGTTAAGTAGGCTCATGAGGATGTTAACCCTGGACCTAGAGCTTTTGTGACCTTGTTGTCAAGAGATAGTTTTCCTCCCATCCTGGGAGAGGGACCCCTTTGGTAGGGTGTATATCAGTTTTGTTGGTTTAAGGTAACCTCAAGAGGTCTCATAGGATCTTGAAAAGCTAAGTGAAAAGTACATGGTATGAGAATGAACCTGTAGACCCATAGATATCCATCTCTAATTGCATATGAATGTGTCACCATGGAGGTACCGGTATGGGGCTTGACCAAGGTAGGTAGGTTGCCATGATCCCTATGAAAGGATGAAAGCCAACCCATGAATGCAGAAAGAGAGATGATGAAGACTTGGGTAAGGTTCTAGGTGAACATGTACTATAATGGAGAATCCTAAGTCTATCCTAGGGTCAGGAAGGGATATGACCGATGAAAGTAGGAGTTGCCTAATTCCCCAGTTGCACATGACCATAGGGTCGGGAGGTAACAGCTATCCTTGTCTGAGGGCCATGGGTTAGGAGATTGATCACCTTCATGAACTCATGGGACCCAAAGGGCAGGTGAGCAGGGCACTCTCTTGATGCATGAGGGAAGAGGGATGACCCCATAAGGGCCGACACCCTATAGACCTAGAGGAGATGACCAAGGATATAAACCTTAGTAGGTTCAAGACTAGTTTTCCATGGAGATAACTTGGATATCAAGATGATGGTTATATAAAAGCATAAATAGCATGTTTCAACTTAGATTTAAAGTTGTACTGGACAAGTGGGATGCACCATCTACTCTTGGAACCGGAAGAACTCTATATTTGGACTGTAGCCAAATGCTTATTTCTTCTTATTATTGGAGTGAGAGATAGGACCGTACGCATTCCATACACCAAGGGTAAAAGATGATGTGAGTTGGAACGTTGCTATGAGGCATGAGGACAGAGAAGATAACATGCCCAAGTAAAGTGAATGACACATGGATGGTTTGCAAACACTCTAAAGGAATAAGGTAGTCATATTATAAGGATGTTTCTAGCATGAGATATGTGGGATTTGCAAGTGATGCAAGGTTGAGTTTGAATCATCATAAGGATGAGCTTAGAGTTTTCTTGATGAATGCAGACTTAGAGTCGAGATGAGATGATAAGTGAAATACATGGACGTGTATGTCTTCAATGCTACCTAATACGTATGGATGTGAAGTAGTAATGGATGCTCTGATTGAGATATATCTTCCTAGTTTGGCTAGAAGAGGTTGTTTGTCTAACCCTAAGTTTGGAAAAGGAGATATGTTTGGCTAATACTCTGATGTAATTAGATTTGTTAAACCAGTTAATGGATGTTTGGTTAGCCAGTCTAGTCCTTGATGCAATGAAAGGATGGTGGTAGAACCTCAGATGCACTTCTTTGGAAAAAGAAGGTGATGAAACCCCAACTAGAGTGGTTTAGGGTTTCTGAGGAATCGATCTTGAAGGATCATGACATACAGGAAATCATGATCACCATACACTGTGGTTCTACAATAGCAATTTGGATGCTCAAGATAAAGTTGCATGTGGTTAATGGCCATGCAAGCCCGGAGGTAAAGGACGAACCCCAGTAACCCAGTGTATCGATATAGAGGACAAAAGAGTCCCTGAGAGGGAATGGGAGTTCAACACTATGAATGTTGTGATAAGTCTCCCCTAGACCAAGGAAGGTCAAGATCCAATATGGGTTATGGTAGATCACCCTGCCTAGATGACATGAGAAAGAAGAGAGTTCTGAGATAGATCGGGTTGAACTACATATGAGAGAGATGGCTCAACTACACCATGATGTGAGTTCAAAGGTTCTTGAGTTTTACATAAAGGTTCCCTTCCAAAAGGTGTAAGTAGGTACATGAAGGACTCGATGTTAGTTCATCACCCATAATAATGGTTAGTATGATCCAGACTAAAGGGTCTGATGAGAGCATATGTGCTCGTTCAGGGTGATAGCTAGAGACAGTTCTTGTCCTATGAAAGATGTGATGATGACCACCATAGCCAGTATCAGGATTCTAAGAAGCTTTGTAGGAGAGGTTGTGTCGGTCACCACTTCAGTAAGGTGATGTTGGTGAAAGGACCACGTGATGGTTAGAAAAGGACCACAGAGGGTGTAGATGAAGTCGCTTTGATCGTGCAAAGGCTGAAAAGAGCCTAGAGATGACAAGAGTTGTGAGCAGATGCAAAGTAGACTGATATGGAGTTCACTGTTGGAGAATATGTGACATGAAAACCCAACCCCTCTGAGCTATAGCTAAGAAAGATGAGTCCCCGATACATGGGTCCATTGATATGGACTGGTAGAGAAGGTTAAGATTGACTTTACCCCTCAGGATAAAGTAATGTGTGATGAGTTCCATATGTCCAATTTAGAGTACGATGTGAGGTGCCCCGACCATGTGGTAAGCAATGAACCTAGTGAACCCCAAGGGAGGATGAAATGGCCTGAGTCACCTGTGCAGTTTATAGATGCCTGGAAGAAAGAACTCAAAGAAAGGGATGTGTGATGATAAAGGTTCCGTGGAAGAGCCATGAGTATGGTAAAGCCACATAGGGGCCAATGATGGACATGGAAAAGTCTTATCCTGAATTGTTTGTTTGCTTGATACAATTTTGAGGACAAAATTCCTATAAGAGGGGAAGGACGTTTCAACCCCAATTTTTGGGTTCATCTGGTGAGAGATGCAATTTCTCATATTAAAGATAATTGAACCAAGAATGGTATAATTTGTTTTGAATACATGGATTTTGTTTACAATAGCCTTGATGTCTGTGTTGTGGGCTTTATTGGTTATTGGGCCCAAATAACAAAGAAAATCCAATTATTAATTGAATAATTGAATATTTGAGAAAAGGAAGAGGTAGAAACCTCTAGAAAGCAAAGAGATGTAATCCAAGGATGGATTTCGTGCCTCTTGGGTTCCTTGGGTTCCAAGGAGTCCAAAGTTGCAAAAAAAAAGAAAACAATAAGAAAAGAAAAGATTAATTAGGTATTTCTTTATTAAGAAAGAAATTGAAAACAATGAGGAAATGTGGAAAATAAGTGAAAAGAGGTATAATTGAGTTATCCCTGGTGGAATTTCGTATCCCAAGGATTTCTAATGATAAAAGGAATACCAATGAGGAAAATGAAAGAGAAATAAAGAGAAATCCTCAAAAAGGAAGTATTTTAATAAGAAATAAACAAGATAATGTGAAATAATGCATATTGATGCATTTAGATGGATAATGTATTTCTTAAAAAGGAATTACGAATTATTTGAGTTTATTGGGATCCAAGGAGTCCCAATGAAGAAAGAGGAAAGAGAAAATACCAAAATTGCAAAATAAGAAGATAATATGTTATACTATTAATGGTTTTTGTAGCTTTGTTAAAGAAGAGGTATTTTCTACTTAAGGAAAACATAATTTCGTGATTAATGGATTAAAAAGAAAGTCAAAAGAGAATAAGGGAGAATATTTTCATATTCCTAGAAATCCTATGAATATGTGGTTTTAAGAAGAGGATTAATAGAGAGAGAAGTTGGCTTTTAATGAAGGAATCAGATTCCTAGTAGGAAAGAATGTTTTTCCTTCGTAAGCAAGCATCGTAGGGCGTTGTACCCTCATCTATAAAAGGAGAAAGAGCCCTGGGCCGAGTCCAAGACAGAGATCCCACGTACTCTCTTCCTTCTTGTTCTTCTTCTTCTTGTTTTCGTCAAAACCCTAACCAAGAAAACATAGGGCTGTTTTGGGGGCTCTTGGCGGCTACGGTGGATTGTGATGAAGGAACGAAGCAACACCAAAGGTTTCGGGTAGCCAGCTATCTTCCCCTTACTTCCATCTTCGTTTAAGATGGCCAACGGGCCTGCAGGTGCTTCTGCAGTGGGCGTTGCTGCCAGGCCGACTTCGGCCACCTCGGTCGTAGCTGGAGACGGCTGCGGGCAGGGCGGACCGTGGCGGAGGTATTGGAGTGGGCGTTGGTGCTCTAAGGACTAAGAGGGAGAGGAGGGAGCTTCCCCCGATCTGCAGCCGGTGGCAGAGCTAGGTCGTCCCAACGAGGAAGAAGCACAGGAGGTGTGTTGGACAAGAATACCCCTCTGGGTATTACTAAACAAGCAAGTTACGCGGGGCTAAAATAGTGAATTGGTTATGTTTCCCAAACTCGCAAGCGTTGCATGGTAAAGGATGACATGGCGCCATCTGATTGGCCGAGAGGTACTTTTCCTTGCAAATTTCATAAATAAAGATTGGTAACTCCGATTAGGACAAGTAATATATGAATTTTGATAAGGAGAATGCAAGGAATCCAATAAAAATATAGTTAGAAGCTAATTCCATTTGGTATTCGAAAAGTAGTGTAAATTATCATCTTTAATGAATTAAAGATTAAGAAACCCTATTTTGAAATGAATAAAGTGTTTAATAGGGTTGAATGGACCATTAGAGTTGATGTTAACCTGTTAAATGTAAAAAGGTACATTATGTTAAAAAAGGAAGAACTTTGCACATGATTAGTCTAATTTAGAGTTTATGTACGTAAATATGCTTGAAAATTGAAAAGTACATAAAGTTATCATCTGTAATGATTTAATTAAGGAAAAACCCTTAGTTTTGATGATAGATGGTGTTATTTGGATAATTCAAGCTGATATTAACCTGTTGTTAATAAAAGTGAAAATATGATCTAAAAAGATGATCTTTTTATATGATTGGCTTAATTTAGGGTTTCGTGCATGATTATGCATTAATGAGCTTGAAAACCCTAATTTAGGTCTTTTAATTGGTTTAAATGTTCAAATCCATGAATAAATAGGGATATGATGATCCTAACTCAATTTGGGTATAAAAGACTATTAAAATGGATAGTTGAGCAATTGAGGTTCATATAAGTAGAAAAGAATATTTTAGGGTTTCTTAACCTAAAAGGGATAAAGTTTGAGAAATTGATCTAAGAAACCCTAATGAATATTAATGAAACCTTAATGTGGATTAGAAACCCCAGAAGAGAATCCAAGTCAATAAAATAGATTCTTGATAAGGTGTGTAATAAATAGAGTACATATTCTTTTCAGGAATTATGTGATGATTGGATTACTTGCTAGGATCTGGTGTTGGGCTTGATTGTATATACATGAAGTATATGTTGAATAATCTTCATGACTCATCAAATCAGGTATGTGGTTACACTTATGAATAATCGCTATAGTTTCACGGAGATTCCCGAAGTTTAATCAGTTGCTTGAAAATAACTATTGGATATTTATTTAGTTCATGCAACTATAAAGTGACTATGATTATCACTATAAACGTGCGTATATAACTGACTAGATCCGGGTCCACCTCTATTGCTTGGAAAAGGCTAAGAAAAAGGGGTAATCCTAGAGCAAGGTCTAGGTTACCGAGAGTTAGAAACTGGGCTACCTACGTGTAGTGCCATGAGACTCATTAGCCTGCCATGAGTTAAGGAGTGGGCTACTTACGAGTAGTGCCATGTGACTCAACCCTAGAAATTGGTTCACTTATAGGTGGATCATGAGGGGTTTAATGGGGACAACATAGAGGATAGGGAACTCTTGGATGGTAGAGTTATATCTAAAATGAAATCTTGGTTGTTAAATGATTAAGTGAATGATTACATTGTTAACATATTTACATAATTATTGTTTCCCCCACGTACCAGCTTCGGCTGACCGACGTTTTGTTTGTCGGTGTTTTAGGTACAAGCCAAAAGGACAAATAGTAAATCGTCATATTGTGAAATACATGAAGTAAAATATAAGGAAGATTAGTTAGAGTAAATCCATAAGTGGATAGAAGTTTAGAGATCCAAGTTTTCAAAAAGGTATGCAAAAGTTTATTTTTTTACAGTTTTCCCCTTTAGTCTGTTAAAATTTGATAATTATTCTTGGTTAATTGCCGAACCTTTGATCCGGAAGTTATGGGTGCGGCTTCGACCTCTCGATCTCCCTTAGTTGGGGGTTATCTAGAGGTGGGGTCGTAACAGGCATCTTGATTATGTGAATCATGAGCATTGTTGCCCTATTATGAGTATTTTGACCCTAAAATGTGCACAAGTGACACAAACCTTGAAATGTTCATTTAATGTAAATGGAACCTCAGAATGAAATGAAACTTGAAGCACACCTTCATGATGTCCTTTAAATAGGTATATTATCATAAAACATGTAATGGACTAACCTTGAACTTAACTTGGAACAAACACTTAAATGAAACCAATTAGTGTTAATGAAGAGAATCTAATTTATTGATGTAATATTGTTCTTAATTAAGTGTTCTTATGGTTAAATGGTCAAGGATGAGTTATCTTAAAAAACTATAAC